>JAQPPZ010005514.1:0-42540 GCA_028583015.1 Wollemia nobilis | reverse complement strand
GCAAAACATCGATTTTACAATCTATTTACCAGAACCCACTGGAAGGAGCACCAACCGCTAATTTATCTGCACCAATAGAAAGGAGCACCAACCCCTATCCAAGCACCTACTTGGATATCTATTTTGAAAGCTATATTAAAGACATACAAATGCCTTCACTTTTTCAAGACCTTGAAAGGTCTCCAATTTATCAAAATACAGTAAACACTTACTGCTCAGCTTGTCGCTCTCTTACAACACTCTTCTCTCCCTCTTTTAGCAGCACTTTCACACATACGGCAACAACCTTATTCTTCACACAGACCTGCTTTTATAACATATTAGTCTCTATTTTTAACTTCCATTTTTATGCATGCAACCCGTAACTGTTTCTCAAATATTCTCTTCTGCCACTTGTCAATTGTAACTGCATCTTTATTTAACTCCTTTTGCGTATATATAGTGGGCATTTCGTTAAACACGTTACATGCAACATATACCTCTACCATGACTGTTCGTATTCTTTTCTGTGTATGCATGCATTTTTTGATTCTATTTATGTGACTGTTCGATTTCTTCTTCTTTGATTGTTCTTAAAATAGTTGCATGATTTCTATCTGAAACTGCACTCGTAACTATCGCATTTACTCCAGTTAACTCTTCTTATTTTGGTTGCATGCTTTTCCTCTACAACTGCCCCTTTAACTATTGTTCTGTTCCAGTTAACTGTTTGTTATCGTGTTGTTGCAACCTATCATGAAATCGTGACACTTCTGTATCTTTATGCCCTTCTCGTCGTTTGCCCATGAAAATACATGTCATGAAATCATGACAGTTTTTGCCTCCTTGTCCACTTCTTCGCTTGCACCCATGAAAACCAGACATGTCATGAAATTGTGACACTTTTCACTTTCGTACACTCTACTTGGCTTGCTCTAGCAAAAACCAGACATGTCACAAAATCGTGACACTTTTCGCTTTCGTACACTCTACTTGGCTTGCTCTAGCGAAAACTAGACATGTCACGAAATCGTGACACTTTTGCCTTCTTGCTACTCTTCTTGGCTTCAACCAGCGAAAACGAAACATGTCACAAAATCGTGACATCTTTCTCTTCCATACACTATTCTTCGCAAACCCCAACGAAAACCTGACATGTCATGAAATCGTGACACATTCGCTGCCTTGTGCATTCTTCTGCCTTTTGCCCACGAAAATGGAACATGTCACGAAATCGCGACATCTTTCTCTGCCTTGTGCCTTTTCTTCCTTTCGCCCGCGAAAAGGGAACATGTCACAAAATCGTGACACTTTTACTGCATTGTGCCTTTTTTGTCTTTGGCCAGTGAAAACACAACATGTCGTGAAATTGCGACATCTTTTTCTCTCTCCTCTTTCTCTTCGCTTTGGACTACGAAAATGAAACATGTCATGAAATCATGATAGTTTTGCCAGCATTATCTCTCTCCTCCGATATGTCATGAAATCACGACAATTTTGCTTGTGCCTTCTCTCTCCTTGGCCATGTCGCAAAATCATGACAATTTTGCTCACGCCTTCTCTCTCCTCGGCCATGTCGTGAAATCACGACAATTTTGCTTGTTCCTTCTCTCTCCTCGACCATGTCACGAAATCATGACAATTTTTCTTGCGCCTTCTCTCTCCTCGGCCATGTCGCGAAATCATGACAATTTTTCTTGCGCCTTCTCTCTCCTCGGCCATGTCATGAAATCGTGACAATTTTGCTTGTGCATTCTCTCTCCTCAGCCATGTCATGAAATTGTGACAAAAAACATGTCGCGATATCGCGACAGTTTTCTTACTTATCTTTTTCTTTGATTCTGAGAATCTGGGCCACTTCTGTCTTCATGGAAATTTACTATACATGTTCTAACTAACCTCTAAACTCATATCCACTGCATCAACTGCATCAACTGATCTATCTGTCTGTGTTGACAACAATGACAATACTTTTGCTACACCTTGCTCAACAGAGAATACATGATTTATATAATGATACTTACAATGACAATATTCCTTATTTATATATCCATATTCTAATTATACTTTGGGGATATGACTAGTAAACCCTCATCCCACACATTATTATACTATAATATAATAATATAATCAACTTTGAATTATGTGTAGCCCATGACTACTATCCATAATACCCTTATACAATATAATATTGTATCCCCATATAACTCTTACAAGGTACTATAACACCATTATTTTTAGGAAGTATCACTAGGGGGAGATCTATTAGCTATTTTAGATTGGATAAATGAAATCTACTTACAATAATTTCTATCTCTTCTTTCATTATCTCTCACAAGGTTGGATTCATCCATATTTGAGGATGTATAATGGGATGACATTCATCTTTGATATATATATATATATATAATGTGTACAAATTATAGGATGAACACCTTCTATATCCTAGTAGTCCCAAGTGAAAGCCTCATGGTTTTCCTGTAGGAGCTTAACCAATTATTCTTCTCATGATAGACTTAATTGGTTATTAATATTCAAGTTTTTACAACAAAGAATTTTCATGTTCTTAACCTTCTCATTTTTATCCTGCATCCTTCAGACCAATTATAAAGGATAACCAAAGCAGTAGGGATATGTAAAGGATTTTTGGGGAGTATACAACTTCTTCTTGAGACTCAAAATTAATTCTATTCATGAGAAGTCCTCAAAAGGACAATCATTGGTATACTAAAAATTCAAATATTGGACATTTGATAAAATCACTTGACAAGAAATCATTTTGCAGTTGTTATTGCTGCCCACCCTCCACCCTCTGAGGGTGGAGGGTGGGCGGAAATAACAACTGCTGCACTAGTAGTGCAGCAGTTGTTATTGGATGATACCTAGAATAAAGGTATATTCCTTAAGATTTTTAAGAGCCATAAGATTATCAATAGTGATTACATGTTATATAGGTTCTTCATCCTTGTCCTTATCAATTTAGATAGTATCCTTTCATACAATGGGTTGCTCTAGGGGTATAAGGTAAGTTGTTTGATTTATGGTCCATCATATATGATAATTATCTTTATTCTATAGACAATATATGTATTAGTTATAGCAAGCCAAGGTCATCCCAGAATCAAAAAATACCTCTTAGACTTGATTTAGGTCATAGAACTATGAATCCGCATGATATTTTCATGATTCAATATAAGTTTCTAAGTCTTTGAGGATTCCTTTTGGTTTGATGGTGTATTTTTTTGTTACTCCAATTGAGCTCATTGGTGTAGTGGTTGGTCAATTATATTGTGTTCATGAGATTATGAGTTCAATTTGATATTTTTATATTTTTACACACTTCTTCTCTTATAGAGTGTCTTAGAATTATTCACTATTGATTTGTCATTGATGTCAAAGGATCAAGGTGCCTCCAATGTATGGGATCAAGGAACCTCCAAATGTATGGGATCAAGGTGTCTCCAAATATATGGGATCAAGACGCCTCCAAATGTATGGAATCAAGGTGCCTCCAAATGTATGGGATCAAGGTGCCTCAAATGTATGGGATCAAGGTACCTTAAATGTATGGGATCAAGGTGCCTCTAAATGTATGGGATCACGGTGCCTCAAATGTATTTTTCTGGCAAACAGTGGCATGCTTGGGTGAATTATTCAAGGCAAATATATTTTGAGTGAAGGTTTAAATATTTAAATATTATAATATTTAAATATTAGAAAGTTATGTTTCAAATTTAAAATAAAAATACTATTGTGAATGGGCTGACCTCCTTGGGTGCCAAAAGCAAGGCAATGAAAGGTTTGATATAAATATCGAGAAAATTTTTATTTTGGTGAAATTATTATGTGCAATACCTTCAATATAGATGAATGTGGTGGTAGAAGACTACACAGGAGTGGAAGGTGATAGCCTAATAGTCCAATATTCCATAACAGTTGCAGTGATAGTGGACTTGCAAGAAGTGGAACTCGCAGTCAATGCAAAAATGTCTTTGAGAAAAAGGAGCGAATGATAATGCGATGGATAATAACTGAAGATATTTAATGGAGCAAGGTTGAAGATAGTGAAAGGAGGAAGGTTGAAAACAATGTGGTAACTAGGGTAGAGAGAAGATTTTACATAAAAAAGGATCAAGATTGAGATCATAGAGGGTTAAGTATGGTTAAGCGGTCTATTCCTCTACACAAATTCAAATGGAGAAAAGAAAGATAAAGCAACTGGTAATGGTGACCCACTGCACTTTGTGTAGATTACAACAAATGATTGATAGCATAAAAGACTCGATCCTCCATGTGAATTCAATGGAGAAAATAAATATAAAGTGTGCTAGTAGTGAATAGAAGGATGCATCTCTTGGACATGTTCAAGTATGGACAACATAGTACGATGATACATGTTGTAAGAAGAACAACTGGGTATACAGAGTATTCAATAGTGTAAGTGTCATGTGGTAGTAGTAGTGGTATTTGAAATAACAAGGCACATAGTTTGCAAGGTATGCAAAGAAAATTTGAAATTTGTTTTTGTGCTATTGTGTTAAGATAAGCTATCGTTGTATTGAGCAATTTTGTTGGTGGTGGCGATAAGACTCAGATACCCATAAACCTGAAAGGTAACCCATGGTTTCTATGAACATAAAGTTGTTAATCCCCAGTGTAGTGGTGGTTCGTAGATGAAGAAGAATGCTCATCAAGGCATACTGAATCCAAAGAAAAAATATTGGCTTCTAAGGAATCTAGATAGTAATCAAGCATTGACAGGTATCGTGCATACAATACCTTCAAGCTCCTCGACATTAATGAATAAAATCTCACTCACTTATGGTACTCAGTTCATCTGTTTATGGAAATATAATCTTAAAAATAGAATTTGTGGTCAATTTAGTGAGGTATGTTTCTACTGTTATTTTAATTCTTAGATAGAAGTGAAAGCTAATGAGATGCATAGCTAGTAGTGAGTAAATACTGTTATTATTGTTAAGATAAAGCAATTCTAGGTCACATGGAAGTTGATTTTTTCTACAAATAGTCTTGGTTGAAATTTATCAAGGATTAAACCAAGAGGGTACAAAATTTGAATGATAAATGCAAGGTTAGGTTGCACTTGTTGCTAAGCCCTCTTAGCTCAAACATAGTGGTTAAAAAGACATGTTGCACTTTAGGATTTTGTTTTCTTATTTACTATGATTTTATGCTATTAAGAGAAAATGTAAGTCCAAGATCAGTGGCTATGATACTAGGCATTTTATGGTAGTTTTAACATTGTGGAGTTTCAGTGAAGGTAAAACAAGGATTATAATATCTTGATGAGTGGAGATAAGAGTGCAGATCCAACAAGACATTGTAAGAAAAATTATATGCAGTCCTTGATGTTATTAATGATCCAAATTTGAAGTAGATTTGAGCAATGTTTATGATAAGGTTTTTGAGTAAACTTGAGCAAAGGTATTGGTGTCTCCTGTGGATTGGTGTCCACAAACTTGAACAAAGGAACTAGTGTATCCTGTGTATTTGTGTTCATTAACTTGAGCAAGGGGATTGGTGTCTCCTATGGATTGGTATCCACAAAATTGAGAAAGGGGATTGGTGTCTCCTATGGATTGGTGTCCATGAACTTGAGCAAGGGGATTGGTGTCTCCTGTGGATTGGTGTCCATGAACTTGATCAAGGGGATTGGTGTCTCTTGTGGATTGGTGTCCATGAACTTGAGCAAGGGGATTGGTGTCTCCTATGGATTGGTGTCCACTAAATTGAGCAAGGGGATTGGTGTCTTCTATGGATTGGTGTCCATAAACATGTATATGGGATTGGTGTCTCCTGTGTATTAGTGTCCATACACTTGTATAGGGGTTTTGTGTCTCCCATGGATTATTGTACATAAAATTGTATAGGAGATTGGTGTCTCCTATGGGTTAGTGCCCATGAAATTTACTGAAGAAATATATAAGCAATATTTTGTTGTGGTTTTCTCCCAAGCAGGAGTTTCCATGTAAAATATTTCTCTTATGTGTATGGTGATTTGTGCATTGTTTCATTACTACATTGATATTATTTGAATTTATTACTTTGGAAAGAAAGGAGAGAAGTTTTATCTTATACTATTCACCCGCCTCTCAGTATAAGCTTATGTTTTTCAATTGGTATTAGAGCGTGTTCCTTTGTAATAGCCTAACGGCTTGAAGGAAGATCTTACAAGAACACACATGGCTAGCCAATAAGATTTTTTATAACACATGGCTCCATTGTTTTATGGGATTAAATGTTCTTTCTAGAGCTTAAGGATGCAAACTTATTTTTTGGTACATGGCTATGATATATGGCAATCCATTTAGGATGGGTTCACGCCACCTACAAATCCTCCTACAAATAGAGATGGCAAGAAACCATATGAAAATAATACCAAGGCAATGAATGCAATATTAAGTAGGTTAAGTGAAATAGAGTTTGTGAAAGCCATGCAATGTACTTAAGCAAAATAAATATGGGATAAGTTACAAAGAACATATGAAGGAGATGAAAATGTGAAAATAGAAAAATTTCAAACTCACAGGAGAAATTTTGAAGACTTGAAGATGAAATGTGAAGAAGATATTGCTAAGTATCTACCCAAGTTGATGAGGTTGTCAACAAAAATTGTAGACTTTGAGAAAGCATTGAAGACTCTAATATTGTTTAGAAAATCTTAAGGTCACTTCCCATGAGGTTTGATGCAAAGGTTTCAGTAATAGAAGAGATGAAGGATCTTAAAACCTTAAGCATGGACAAGCTACATGGAATTCTCACAACCTATGAGATGAGGATTGAAAAATATCAAACATCCAAATGGAAAGCAACATTTAAAGCTTCAAAGAAGACAAAGAATAAGGAACCAAAATCAAGTGAATAATCAAGCAATGGAGAAGAAGCTAACTTTGTGTGAAAGAATAAGAAGGGTCAAAGAAAACACAAAGGTATGCATTCCATAAAATGTTTTAATTGTGGTAACCTTGGTTCCTATGCATATAATTATACACAAGATAGAATTAGTATTAGTGAAGAAGAAAAGAAATATAATAAAAATAAAGGAATAAAATTTTATCATGAAAATAAAAATACGTATGGTCAAAACAAGTATGAGAGAAATATATTTCAAATACACAAGAAGAGTTTCTATGTTGAGGAAGCAAGCAGATCCTACAACAACAATGATGAAAGTATCTTTAACAGTGAAAGAGAAAAAATACTATTTATGGCCATAGAAGAGAAAGAAGATTCTCCTATTGTCAAAGACCAAGAAGAAGAGAGATTTTGAAAGTGAATAAGAAGCCATGGTTGACATTGAAGAGGAACTTGTTGTTGCTATTAAATATTTGAAGAGAGATAGAAATAAGAACTCAATATTGAAGTCTCGAGTACAAGAGGATGAGAAGACAAAGGTAAAGTTGTCACAAGAGCTCATTGAACTAAAATTTAAAGTCAAAGATGCAAGGATAATTGAAGAAGGTATGGATAAGCAGTTAAAGACAAAAGAGTTGGAATGTGAAAAATTGGAACTTGAGGTTGTCTCTCTAAGGAAGGGAGTTAAAAAATCTAATGATAAGATACATGAGTTTGAGAAAAGTTCAAAATTTATGTTTGACATTATCAAAAGATAGAGATCTTCAGTTATAAATATTGGACTTGGTTTTAAAGAAGGTCAAAGAAAATAAAAGGGAGAGTCAAGCTCAAAAGAAACAAATGAATCAAATAAAATTATTAAAGAGGAACCTAAGACCTATGTTGATGTGTCGAGGAGTGTAAGCATAAAGAAGGATGAAAACAAAGCATCATCAAGGAACAACGTCCATCATAGAAACAACAATGAGAGAACAATGCGACAATGTCCTCCAAGGCAATCAAATATATTTCAATATTTATTTCATGGTTATCATTTCTCATGTAAAAAATTTGGTCATAAAGTTGTAAGTTGCAGGGCCTATGCTATGAATGATTTTTGCTTCACCAAGAGAAATTTCAATTTGTTTGCACCTCTCATGGACTACAACATCATATGTTACAAATGCAATAATTTTTGGCATACAACTAGATGGTGTAGATAGTGTTCCCTAAATTTTTTAAGTCAAGCAAGAATGAGAATAATCAATCCATTCAAAAGAATATGGCCTCCAAAGTTTGGAGAAAGAAAATGGAACAAGAAAAATAGCATGGTGATTTGGGAGTTTTACTCCCATCTCATTATTAAA
Source organism: Wollemia nobilis (assembly GCA_028583015.1). Lineage (NCBI taxonomy): Eukaryota > Viridiplantae > Streptophyta > Pinopsida > Araucariales > Araucariaceae > Wollemia > Wollemia nobilis. The sequence continues at coordinate 34,339 of JAQPPZ010005514.1, read as the reverse complement.
ATATCAAATAAAAGTAGAGAGGAAGGGGGTGTTGTCAAGTGTCTTAATTATAGCCCCAAAAGAGGGAGAGATTTTAGTAAGGGGGAGTAGCATGTCAGGGGGATCAACTTATGATCCTATTGCAGTAAAGGATAGTTTCTTTGCAGGGTTACCATCAATGACAAAGGGAGAGATTGTAATAATTATTCACTATTGAGTTATCATTGATGTCAAAGGATCAAGGTGCCTCCAATGTATGGGACCTCCAAATGTATGGGATCAAGGTGCCTCCAAATGTATGGGATCAAGGTGCCTCCAAATGTATGGGATCAAGGCACCTCAAATGTATGGGATCAAGGTGCCTCAAATGTATGGGATCAAGGCACCACAAATGTATGGTATCAAGGCATCTCTAAATATATGGGATCAAGGCACATCAAATGTATTTTACTGGCAAATAGTGGCATGCTTGGGTGAATTATTCAAGGCAAATATATTTTGAGTGAAAGTTTAAACATTTAAATATTATAATATTTAAATATTAGATTTAAATATTATAAATTTATGTTTCAAATTTAAAATAAAAATATTATTGTGAATGGGTCGACCTCCTTGGGTGCCAAAAGCAAGGCAATGAAAGGTTTGATATAAATACCGAGTAAAATTTTATTTTTGTGAGATTATGGTGTGCAATGCCTTTGATATAGATGAGTTTGGTGATAGAAAAATTACATAGGAGTGGAAGGTGATGGCCTAATGGTCCAATATTCCACCATAGTTGTAGTGACAAGGGACTTGTAAGAAGTAGAACACATAATCAATGCCAAAACATCTTTGAGAAAAATGAGCAGACAATAGTGCGGTGGATAACAACTAAAGACAGTGAATAGAGCGAGGTTGAAGAAAGTGAAAAGAGGAAGGTTTAAAATAGTGTGGTAACTTATGGCAAAGAGGAGATTTTATAGCAACAATGATTGGGATCAAGATCAGATAGGGACAAGGATGGTGGAGCAACCTGTTCCTATATGTGAATTCAAATGAAGAAAAGAAAGATAAAGCGACGGGTAATGGTAACCTACTGCACTTTGTTCAGATGACAACAAACTATTTAAAGTACAAAATATTTGATCCTCCACATGAATTAAAGAGATAAAAGAAAGATAAAGCGTGTTGGTAGTGAACTAAAGGGTATGACTCTTGGATATGTTCAAGGGCAAACAATGCAATGTGATGAAGAAATAATCACACAGTGGCTGAATGTGTGCTATGAGAGGAACAATTGGGTATGTGGAGTATTCAATAGTGTAAGTACCATGTGGTAGCAGTAGTGGTAACTGGAATGACAAGGCACACAGTTCGCAAAGTATGTAGAGAAACTTTGAAATTTGTTTTTGTTCTCTAGTGTTAAGATAAGCTATCATTGTATTGAGCAATTGTTTTGGTGGTGGCAATAACACTTGGATGCCCATAAACCTAAAGGGTAATTCATGGTTTATAAAAACACAAAGTGTTTAATCACCAGTATAGTGGTGGTTTGCAAATGGAGGAGAATGCTCATTAAGGTATACCGAATCTGAAGAAAAAATATCGGTTGCTAAGGAATTTGTATAGTAATAAAGCATTGATAGGTAGCGTGCACATAGTGCCTTCAAGCTCCTCCACATTTATGAAGAAAATCTCACTCACTTATGGAACTCCTTAGCTCATCTATTTATGGAAAGATAATATTGAAAATAGACTTTTATGATCAGTTTAGCAAGGTATGTTTCTGTTGTTGTTTTAATAATTAGACAAAAGTGAAATCTAATGGGATGCATAGCTAGTAGTGAGTAAAGACTATTACTGCTGTTAAGATAAAGCAATTCCAACTTGTAGAGAAGTTTATTTTTGCTTTGAACATTATTGGTTTAACTTTGTCAAGGATTAAACCAAGAGGGTACAAAATTTGAATGATAAATGCAAGGTTGGGTTGTGCTTTTTGTTGAGCCCTCTTGGCTCCAACATAGTGGTTAAAAAATCATGTTGTAATGTAGGGTTTTGGTTTCCTGTTTACTCTAATTTTTGGGCTATTGAGAGAAAAAGTAAGACCAAGATTAGTGGCTGTGATACTGGGCAATTTATGGTAGTTTCAAAATTGTGGAGTTTCAGCGAAGATACAACAAGGATGATAATATCTTTATGAGTGAAGATAAGAGTGCAAATATAATAAGAAATTGTAAGAAGAATTATATGTAGTCCTTAATGTCATTAATGATCCAATTTTGAAGTATATTTGAGCAGTGTTTGTGAGAATTTTTTCAAGTAAACTTGAGTAAGGGTATTGTTGTCTCTTATGGATTGGTGTCCACCAAATTAAGCAAGGGGATTGGTGTCTCCTATGGATTTGTGTCCATGAAATTGAGCAAGGGGATTGGTATCTCCTATGGATTGGTATACACAAAATTGAGCAAGGGGATTGGTGTCTCCTTTGGATTGGTGTCCATGAACTTGAGCAAGGGTATTGTTGTATTTTGTGGATTGGTGTCCAAAAAATTGAGCAAGGGGATTGGTGTCTCCTATGGATTAGTGTCCATGAACTTGTGCAAGGGGATTGGTGTCTCCTATGGATGGATTCCCACCAACTTGAGCAAGGAGATTGGTGCCTTCTATGGATTGGTGCCCATGAAATTTATTGAATAAATATATAAGTAATATTTTATCATGGTTTTCTCCCAAGAAGGTGTTTCCACATAAAATATTTGTGTCTTATGTGTATGGCTATTTGTGCATTGTTTCATTACTGCATTGATATTAAATGAAGTTATTTCTTTGGAAAGAAAATAGAAAAGTTATATCTTATACTATTCACCCCCTTCTTAGTATAAGCTTGTGTTCTTTAGTGTGTATATTTTCCATGTCTAAGACATGATGTACTATATAACTCTAAAAACCAACTAGTGTGGCAATTGGTTATATTTTGGATTGAATGGAATAGAATTTGGATGGTTAGCACAAGGTATGACTTGGTCCCTTTACAACCATTGGGGATGATTATTTACATAATTACATATTGCTTCATGATTTAGCTACTTTATATTGAGGATAGAGAACAAATTGTAGTCACCATATTGCATGCCAAATATCTCCTCACATCTTTATGCAAAATGTAGAGTCATAATTTTATGTTTGCAAAGAGGTTGATCCAATTCATGTAACTTTGGGAAGAGATGATAACATGATTCATTAGCCCATTTGAGTATTTTTTGTAGGGAGGGATATATAGCATCTCTAATATCTTCTCTCTATGTCTCCTTAATTCAAACTATGGGGGATATTGAAATGTCTAAAATATGATCTTATTAGACCAAGGTCTATAGTGATGAAATACTTATAGGCACTCTTGATGTAGTCTATGGGCAAGTGCTATGTAAACCTTTAGGCATTATCTATGGAAGCCTACAAGTGTTCTATATATGGAGCTATAGGTATATTTTTATGTAATCCTATGGGGATTCTTCTATGTAAGCCTATGGGCAAATTTGTGTAAACCTACAAGAAATTTTAATGTACTCATCCTTAGTGATTTGGTTAAACCAACTCTATGGTTAACCTTGATTAAAGGGCTTACTACATTTATTATATAATGATATAAACTTCAAGTCAAGTTATATTGGATTGAGGCTAGCATTTAATTGAGGATTTGGTATCACTATAAATACCCCCCAATGATAGATACACTGTATTAGTTTGTAATATATTAGATTGTGGAGGTGTGTATGGGCAATCATCCCTCATTCTTATCCTATTTGTCTCTATCTATTTTATATATCTATTCTCTTTATTTTATTTTTGTATTAATCTACATATGATTATGGTGATTTCCAACAAAGATATGGCTTGTATTTAATACCACGGAGTTAGAATTTTTTCCATGAAGATAAAAATTGTTAAAAGCTTCTAGTATAAGAATTTTCAAACTTCTATACCAACTGATAAACAAGGTGTTTTTGAATAATATTGTTAATACTTTTAGAATTTCATGTAGTAGGGCCCAACTACTACGGATAAAAATCATGTTGTGTACACACAAATAATTTTTTCCATCGATATTTCAAAACCTTTGATAAGATTCATAGATATTAAATCTAAATCAACAAAAGTTGATTATGAAAATATTGTAAACTAATGCCATAGATGTTATAAGAGTAGAAAAATGATAATAAATTGCAAACTGAAAACTATTGAAAAAGAGATTAACTTCAAGATAAAGCAAGAAGATCATATTATAGTAGAAGTAGACTTAGATAAAGGATTTTTCACTCTAAAAATATTGACAATGATATCCCCTCTACTTCATCAAATGACAAAAACCTTCATGGTTTATTTGGAAGGAACAATAGAATAAACTAAGAAGGATATATGTGCGTTATGTTTTTAAAGGAATTAAAGGTGTGAAGAAGATGGAAAGGGTCAATTTTAATCCAAGTAAATTATCTTTAATTTTCTCAAATAGTAGACAATCATCTCCTTGCAATAGTAATTAAAGTATTGTAGATTTTATCCCTTGCAATTTAAGTTTCAAGGGAAACATAATAAAATAAGATAGATGGAGGAAATACATCAAAATTTAGTTTTTTAGGATATCGTAGGAAAGTAGGAACAATGGAGATGAGTCCTTGCATTATAGAGTTTCCAATAAAACACAAAGAATAAAGTATTTTCAAGGCTATGCTTACAATTTTACCTAGGAGAGAATTTATAAATAATAAGACATGTTCAGAATATTCTATAAAAAGGTAATAAATTGATGATGATGGAAGCACTGGTGAGAATGAAAACAAAGAGGAAAATTCTAAACTTTTCTCGAGGAGACGAAAACATGGTTTTTTCACAAGTATAAATATAGGTAAGGAGGTTTTGCCTCACTTATGTTTTGTGGATGACATGGGATTGATAGGAGTCCATCCCAAGGAAGCAATAATGATCAAAGTTACTCTTAATGTTTATCTTAGGGCCACAAATCAAGTGATTTATGATCATAAATCCAAAATGGTCTCCTTCAATCTTGTTGAAGGCTTCAAGATAGAATTTTAGAGATCTTGGGATTCACAAGGATGTCTCCCCAATGGTCTATTTGGGGGTCCCTTTGCATTTTAAAAAGTTGAAGATAGTTGTATTTATGAATATTTTAAACCATATTAAAAATATAATTAACCATTGGTCTTACAAAATGGTTAAAATTTGGGGGTAGATTAACTCTCTTGAAATAAATCATTTAGGTAATACCAATCTATAAATTTCTATCATTCCTATCCCACATGTCATATGAGAAGAATTAGACAAGATGATTACAAAAATGTTTATGAGGAGGAACAAAAGGAGGGAAGAAATGGGTGTTAGTAGGATGGAATAAATTAAGTCAATGCAAGGCAAACAAAGGCTTGGGCTTAAGGATATTAGAGTTAAATAATAATGCCTTGGTTGGAAAGCTTTATTGGAGGTGGATATCCTAACCATATTCTTTATTTTGTAGAGTTTTAACTAGTAAATATTTGGGGTAGGTGAACGTAAATTATGTGATATATTTTTTTTGAGATGGAAATAGATCCCTAGTGTGGCAAGCAATAAATCTAGGATATCAGGTCATGAAATATGGATTATTCTAGAAAGTGGGGAGAGAGGATAAGGCATAATTTTGGATAGATTCATGGTATCAATACCCACCTATCATTATTGAATTCCCATAATTGCAAATGGTAATAATATCCATGGAAAGTAGGGGTTGGATCAAGATTGAAAGGTATTTCAAAACCAACCAACTTGGGGACTATACATTTAAGTAGCTCAAGAAGTTGCCTAGTGACCAATTCCAATCCCTTTAAAATTGGTACCTTTCATGACTTAAATCTTGGTAGAGATATTTCTCATAGGTAGTGATGAGAAGTATGAATTAGCTTAGGGCTATGGTAGCCTTAGACTCTACACAATGAAGTAGGGATATGAAAAGATCCTTTTAAAGCCTCCTTCTCATGCATATCATATTAAGTATCGGAGAAAGATTTGACATTCCAAGGGTTGGTCAAAAGTAAATTTATTTGCTTGGTAGTTCATGTCTTACCTTTGATATTCTAAGATATAGGAAAATTGTTGACCCATACTAATGTATGTTATGATACAAAAGTGAGTAAACATATGACCACATAGTGTTTGAGTGTTTGTTCATGTGCTATATCTAGAAGAGATGGTTCTTAGCTTATAAAATTTAAGCTAAGTTTGATATGAAATAGATTAATATTTGTAAATGGTGGAAGAAGGAAAATAATAAATATCAAGCTCTTTGTATCAAGAGTAAGCATGGATTAAATTTTATTTTGTGGTAATTGTGGCTGGGGAGAAATGATAATTTTTTTACAAAAACCTCATCTTTGGATGGCATCTTGTAGGTCATTTAGAGAAAGTTCATGGAAAGTGTGGATGTGTATGCTAAAGAGAAAAATTAGACTAATGTAAGGATGAAGGAGGGAGCTGAAATGCAGGAGAGGTAGGATATAGCTAGTTGGAAGCCACCCCTAGAATGTTGGATTAAAATTGAAACTGATGAAACTACAAAATGTAATTGAAACAATGTTGGAATTGAAGTGGTTTGCAAGAATCATGATGGGACAATGCTCTATTGAGAACTGCAAGGTATGTGCAAGGCCAAAAACAATGAAGCATAAGCCTTAGCTATCAAATTTGCTACTCTTTGGGTGGTAGGATACGAAAATAGGAGGATAATAATAGAATCATATTTTCAAATATTGATAGGAGCTTTGGATTACATGAGCAACTTTGCTTTGGATATGTGGAGGTTAAGGATTCTTGTCACCCAAATTAAGCAATTGTGGAGTGAATTGGATGATGTGATATTGACTTATGTGGGTAGAGCTTTGAATATAGTGATGGATCCTAGCTAATATGTATATTAAGAAGGAGGTAGGGGTTTAGTGGCATAGTGGGATGGCTACTAGATATAAGAGGATTACAGGTTGGTAAGCAAATCTAGTGTTTAGCTAATTCAGACAACCAACACAATCACATGGTTTAGGAGGTTTGGCTCCAATGGAAGTCTCATTTTTATTTTAAAACTAAGAATGGTTTTTGAGGCTTTAGAGTCATGGAAGTTTTTTGGAAATTCAAAAAGAGGGAACAATAGCTCTTACTGGCTAAGGATGGGACGCGTCCCACCCCAACATGTAAACAATATATACCCTAATATAATATTTTCAATTTAAACAATAAAACTAAAAAGACATCATTTTGAAAGACAAAAAATAAATGTCACAATTATTAACAATAACTAAGGTTAAATACCACAAATAAGATTGAAAACTTATGATGAAGTTGATATTTTGGAATATTAAAGGTATGAATAAGGAACCTATGAAAATGGTTCTTATAAAATCAATAAATTTTTAGAGTAGAATTTATTTTTATACAATTAAAAATAAATAATAAAAGATATAAAAATGTATTAAAAAATTTGTAATATAAAAATTTATCGAAAAATTTAAACTATAAAAGATTTATAAAATATTATAATAATAACACAACCACAAATAAAACATACAATTACGATTGTTAAAAATAAATTAAAAAATTACTTGTCTTTATTAAAAAAATCATAAATGTATTCTGACTACAATAACTCTTTAAACAAAAACCTCAATTATTTACCCTTACATGTAAATATTTTATTTCATATTATATGAAATGCAACCTTTAATGATTTCATATTTTACAAATCCATCCAGCTATCATAAAACTAATAATGTATGGTAAAACTACAAGTATAAAACCTCGCGAATTTTTCACCTCTTTTTAATTTTATTTTTACCTCTTTTATTTTTTATTTTTAAATGCTGGTAAAAAGCTATTGAAACAATAAAACCACAAAAAAAATAGAGAATCCCATAAAAATAACCCTTACAAGGGCTAGAAGAAAGAGACTCCCAAAACCAACGAGCGCCCGACCAAAAGACACCCAACAAACAACAACCTCAACCAGGCATATCCATAGCAAGAAAATTAGAAAGATGATGAGAAAATACCAATGGGACCTAATACCAGTCCCTAACATTCTAGTCTTCATAAAAATTAGAAGCCCATTTTACCAAGCAATCAGCCACACCATTCCATTCCCTAGGAATATGAACAAAAAAAATAAACTCTAGATTCCAACAAATTTGAATGATCTATTGATCCACTAATGATAGCTACCAATGAACATTAGAAATATTATGAGTCCTCAACAAATTAATAATAATATGAGATTTCAACTCACATATTATATTTCGTCATCCCAGAGTTAAATTTTTTTCCAAAGCAAAATGAATAGAAAGGGCCTCCATATAATTATTAGTTTGCTTTCCCTTATAACAGTAGAAAGTGAAAAGAGTTGCACCACTACTATCTATTCCAACATCACAAATACATACATACCCAGGATTCCCTCTAGAAGAGCCATCAATATTAATCTTAAACACCCCTCAAGGTTGGATGTCATCTGCCATCTCTTTGCACTTTTTGATTTAGGCCTCTCCTCCTAATTGATAAAGAAGGACAAGGGTCATTCTCCACTAAACCCAGGTCCTGCATCATCAAAATATTAGACTAATCCAAAGGAATACTGATCTGACATTTAGAAGAAATAGTTTCTTGGATCATACCAATAATCCTTTGCCAAATATGATAAATAGTTAACTTTCTACCTTGAAAAATTCTTCGATTTATTTCAATCCAAATCTGCCATATAATACATGAGGTTCCAATACTCCATGCAACTTGAAGAAAGAAAGCCTTAGCAGGAGGTCTTCTTAAACTCCTCTAGTACTCAACAAGAGAAGAGGTATGATAACAAGATTGTTTCCACACACTCCACCAAAGATGCCAAATGTCTCGTGCAAATGAACACTATAAGATAAAATACCCTAAATATTCATCACTATTATCACAAAGGAAACAAAATTAAGGGCCCTGAAAAACTCTATTTTAGATATTATCCTAGGTAATACATCTATTCCTAGTAGCCAACCAAAAATAGAAATTGCATTTGGACTAGAAAAACTTATTCTAAACTTGTTCTCACCAAGGAACCTCCTCATCCCCAAAATGTTGCCTATATAAAATATGGTAACTAGAAGCTATCAAGAAAACCCCTCTAGGATCTATATCCCAAGACAAAACATCATCACTTGTAAATAAGAGCACCCCTTGTGGTCAAAATACGAGCCAACTATTATTTTACCTAAACAGAACCACCTACCAACCAATCTCTGGGATATTTCCACTTAAATACCTCCACCTACCCTACTCATTTTGTAACTTTATATTCCATCATATTGTACCAAATAATAGCCAAGAAACAATTACATAGCTCTTGAATATGAGGAAACATAGATAAAATTATAGGGAAACCATCCTAAGAATCATGAAGAACACAAGCTTATACTGAGAGGGGGGATGAAAAATATAAGATCAACTTTTACTTTTATTTACCAAATAAATTATCTAATATTATCAATGGTAATATTAATAGCAGTAATCAAAGCAATGCATAAATCATCATACACAATAGAGACACCAATTTAACATGGTTCACCCAATGTGGGCTACTCCATGGAGAAAATATTTCTACTAAATTTTCTCAAAAAATCTTCTTGGGAATCAATTTCCTATTACAATATTTATGGACCTCTATCCAAAGGAGACACCAATCCCCTATGCTTTGATTTGTGGATCTCTCTCCATAGGAGAACTCTTTCTCCTTTTATTTGGTTTGTGGAACTTGATCCAAGAGACCTCTATCTCCTCAACTGGTTTGTGGATCTCTCTCCATAGAAGAACTCTATATTTCTAGATGGTTTACAAATTACAATCCATAGGATAACTCTTTCCCCTTGCTCTATTTTGTGGATCTCTATCCATAGGAGAACTCTTTTCCCTCTACTCTAGTTGATGGTCTTCTAAAAGACTTCTTCCCCCATTACCATGGCTCGTGGATCTCTCTCCACAAAAGACCTCTATCCTCACTACCCTGTATTATGGATATCTATCCACTATATACTTATGTCCTCTACTCTATCACCTCTAAATATTGTTCTCAACTCTGATTTATATATACACCAAACCCTGTCCCAAGTGTAGTATAAATCTGCTCTAACTCTATTTTAGGTCTAGCACAAATCTGCTCACAAATCTGTACCAAAATTTGTCCTCAAATTTGTCCTCAAGCCTTAATACAAAGCTTGATCCAATAAAAAATCAAATCTACTTAGATTTAGCCCAAGCCTTAACACAAATTTTTAACAAATCAATCAATCAACTCTACTCTCAAGTCTTCACAAAGACTTGCTTCAAATACCTTCAAGTTCTATCAAGAACTTGCTCAACCTACTCTCAAGTATTCACCAAGACTTGCCTCAAATATACCTTCAAGTCCTCTCAAGAACTTGCTCAATCTACTCTCAAGTATTCACCAAGACTTTCCTCAAATATGCTTTCAAGTCCTCTCAAGAACTTGCTCAATATGCTCTCAAGTCTTCACCAAGACTTACCTCAAATCTGCTTTCAAGTCCTCTCAAGAACTTGCTCAATATGCTCCCAAGTATTCACAAATACTTGCTCAAATATGTCTTAATACATACTCAAAACAACTCAAAAAATATGCTCAATCAATCTCAAATCTTGCACACAATATTATCAAATGCGTCGTCTAATATTTAAGGTAATTCCTTTGTAATTCCTTTAACTTGAAGTAGTTTAGACATATTTTATCTAGAATTCGTTTAACCTATGGAACATATAGATAATGATGTACTCTATCAAAACTCAATATGTTCTACCCAATCATTACGTCTGTCACTTTCACAAATTTTATTTCTAATGTTTGCATATTCACTTTCAATATCAATCAAATCCAATGCTCAATAATTTCACTCAATCATTTAACCAATGAAACACAACTTTTTCACTAACCCTAAACAAGTGTTTTCATACTTCTTCAAACAAAGAGCACAATGTGGGTCTCAAATATTATCTCAAATAATCTTAAATATCTATCTCAAATGTTCTCTAAACATTCACCAATGAAGCATATAAAAACTCACTCAAATATTTCCAACAATCCTTATAAAACAATATTTTGTACTCCACCTTATATTTTACAACGTTCATTCCAAAATTTCAAACAAAATATGTTGTACTCATACCTCTTTGCTTTGATGGAGATATGTCTTCAAAACCTATTTTACTCACAATCAAATATTTCCCTTTACCAATTCTAGGTTAGATAGAAATAGTCTATCTCAAAATCTCCACAAGAATATTTACCTCAACAAATATTTCACCATACAAGAAATACAATAAAATGTCAAGTCACAAATACACCTTATCACTCCACTTTCAAAATAATATTCAACATATATCAAAAATAAAGTTCCTTGTTTACACCTTATAATATCCTTCTCTTTCAAGATAATATTCAACACATATCAAAACATAAAGTTTCTTTTTTACACCTTATAATCCCCTTCTCTTTTAAGATAATATTAAAAACATATAAAAAATAAATTTTCTTGTTTACACCTTATAATATCCTTTTATTTCAAAATAATATTCAACACACATCAAAAATAAAGTTCCTTGTTTACACCTTATAATCTCCAATACTTGATTTAATTCCTAAGAACCCAAAATAAAATATTTAATTAACACACCTTATGAATCCCTAAACAATTCCACACTTGGCCCTTTCAATATTACTTAGCCTCAAAACAACTTTCATTTTCCAAAAACCTTTGGCAGATTTAACTCAAAAATTGCATACCTTAATATTTGGCCCACGTTATAAAAATGTTTGCACATGCATCAACAACCATGGCCAAAATCAAAACTACGACCTTAGCCACCATAACACTCTAGCCAAAGCTAGGCTACCACCCTTCACAAGCACCTTATCCAAGCCTCAACTACCATCTATGCTAGCCAATGCTTTGGAATTATCTTTGCACTCTCCATGATTTTCAACAAATTCCTCCTCGAATAATTTGCTTGACTTATCCTTGGTCTCTGCCCCTCACGAACAATGTTCACAAATTATCTCTTCCGCTTAGGCATTTGAATATATTCCATTGGAAATGAAAAGTCATTTTATGTAAATACTCTTTCCTTTGGTTTAAAAAATGTCGGCCCTCTCTTGCTTTTAAATTTGAATTTGATTTGAAACATTGGCGCCATAAATTATTTTAAATTAAAATTTTTACTTTTGTTAAAATATTTTAATTAAAATAATTTAAAAGAAACATTTTCAACCTTTAATAAAAGCTCAATAAACCTTGCCTAGGATATCTCTTTTTTAATGATTTCTTGGACCCGATTATTATAATATTGAAAAATATTATAATAATATTTGTCTTTCCTCTTAAACCATGGCCTCTTCTTTTTGACCAATTTGCTTGATTTTTGGATGAACTTTACCTTGATCAATTTAAACCATATCAACCATAGAAAAATATTATTGCCATACAAAGTACTCTCTGACATCAACATTTTGACATCAATGACAACACAACTTACTCAAAATTTCCAATAAATCATTCTAGAAAAGAGCCTTTGAGCCTTTAAGACAAATCCAAAACAATATTTTCTTAAAAAGAGTAGCCCCCTTCTTAAGGGTGTTCCAGATCAAAGATCCTTTACCATAAAAATTTTATCTAGGTATCTCAGAGCCCTCAACCCTATTAAGATACTTAAAGGAAATAGACAAAAGATCTAATTTGACAATCTCCCAAAATTCTTGGAAAAATTCCACTGGAAAGCCATCAGGCCCCATGGCTTTCTCTTTCCTCATATGGAAAACTATACTCTCCAAATCTTAAATTGAAATAGTTCTCATGAGAAACTCATTCATCTCAATAGTGACAACTGAAGGAATACAATCCAATATATTGTTTTCTTCAACAACCGCCAAAGGAGAAAATTTAGAATACAAAGAGGAAAAAACCTTATAGCCTTCCTTGAAATATCTTGAGCAATAATCAATTGGACCCCAAGAGAATAAATAAGAGAAGAAATCGCATTACCATACCTTCTAGCTTTAATCAAATTGAAAAATAAAGTAGTATTTTTGCCTCCTTCCTGTAACCAATCAATTTGATTCTTCTGTTTCTAATAAATTTCCTCTCTTAATTCCCACTCAGCTAAATCCTTAAGAGCTTTAGATTCCTCTTTAAGAGTACTTTATATGAGGCCATAATACCTAATATATCTTGTAATAGCATCTTTCTCTTGAGAAGCCAAATTAGCTCCTAAAAGATTACCAAAACTTAGCCTTTTCCACATTTTAAGCTGATATTTCACATACTAGAGACTCTTAACAAAAGAGAACATAGCAGTTCCTGAAGAAAAGAAGCTTATATTGAGAGGGAGGGTGAACATTATAAGACCACTTTTTACTTTTTTTCCAAACAATATTATGCAATATATCAATGAAAATATAAAAAACATTAATCAAATCAATGCACAAATCACCACACACAATAGAGACACCAATTTAACATGGTTCACCCAATGTGGGCTACTACAAGAAGAAAATCCCCCACTAAAATTTTCTCAATAAATATCTTGGGAAGCCTTCCTTATTACAATGTTTATGGACCACTATCCAAAGGAGACACCAATCCCCTAATCAAGTTTGTGGATACCTATCCACATGAGACACCAATCCCCTCAACTAGTTTATGGATCTCTATCCATAGGAGAACTCCTCCTATACTCTAGCTGGTGATCCTCTAGAGGACTACTTCCTCCACTGCACTAGCTTATGGATATCTCTCCATTGAAGACTCCTATCCTCACTCAGAAGACCTTTGTCCTCACTGCCCTAGCTAATGGATCTATATCCACTGGAGACTACTATCCTCTGCTCTGTCACCTCCAAATCTTGCTCTCAGCTCTGATCAATCTCTATCTCAAATTTTCTCAATCTCTGTCTCAAATCTGCACTAAACACTATCCTTTGGTATAGCACAAATATGCTCAATATCTATCTCAAATATACACTAAAAACTATCCTTCGGTCTAGAAAAAATATGCTCAATCTCTATCTCTAGTTTGGCACAAATCTATCCTCAAATATGCACCAAAATATGTCCTCAATTTTATCCTCAAATATTAAAACAAATCTTGATCCAATGATAAATCAACTCTGCTAGATCGACCCCAAACCTTAAATTAAGGTTTGAACAAATCAATCAATCAACTATGCTCTCAAGTCTTCTCAAATACTTGCCTCAAATCTATCCACAAGTTCTCTGAATAACTTTCTCAATCTACTCAATAAGTCTTCGACAAGACTTATCTCAAATCTGCTCAACAAGTCCTCTCAAGAACTTGTTCAATATGCTCAATATGTATTCACCAAGACTTACCTTGTTGAGCAAGGTGCAGCAAAAGAATTGCAAAAGTATTGTCATTGTTGTCAACACAGATATATTGATGCAGTTGATGTAGTTCAGAGGTCAGTCAGATCAAGTGCAGTGAATTTCAAGAAAAATAGAGGTGACCCAGATTCAGAAATTGGCAAAAAAAAACAAGGAAGAAAACTGTCGCGATATCGCGACATGTTTTCTGTCGCGATATCACGACAAAATAGAAGAGAGAGAAAATGCAAGGAAGATTGTCGTGATTTCGTGACATTATCGAGGAGAGAGAAAATGCAAGGAAAATTGTCACGATTTCGTGACATTGCCAAGGAGAGAGAAAATGCAAGGAAAATTGTCGCGATTTCGTGACATTGCCGAGGAGAGAGAAAATGCAAGGAAAATTGTCACGATTTCACGACATTGCCAAGGAGAGAGAAAGTGAAAGGTAAACTATCACGATTTCGCGACATGCTGGCAGAGAGGGAAGCAAGGTGAAAAGATGTCACGATTTCGCGACATAAATGGAGGAAAGGAGCTAGCAATGAAAAGTGTCGCGATATCGCGACACGTCGGGTTTTCGCGACCCAAAGAGGAGAGAGAATGCTCAGCAACAAAGGTGTAGCAATTTTGCTACATGTTGAAATGAATGGAAACAAAGGTGTAGCGATTTCACTACATGATGGAAATACATGGCACAAAGGTGTAGCGATTTCGCTACAAATAGAAAGTGCAAAAAACAAAGGTGTAGCGATTTCGCTACAAATAGAAAGTGCAAAAAACAAAGGTGTAGCAATTTCACTACAAGTGAAAAGGCACAAAAAAGAAGATGTAGCGATTTCGCTGCATGAAAAAATGTATAAAAACAAAGGTGTAGCGATTTCGCTACCATTCAAAGTTGCAAAAATTAAAGGTGTAACAAGTCAAAAGCACAAGGCACAAAGTTGTAGCGATTTCGCTACTGCATGAAACAAAGAGTGTATGGAAGCAGTGAACGTCGTGATTTCACGACATGTTCCATTTTTGCTGGAGTCTGCAAGGAGAGTTGTACGGAAGAGCAAAGTGTCACGATTTCACGACATGTTCCATTTTTGCTGAAGTTTGCAAGGAGGATTGTACGAAAGCCCAAAGTGTCACGATTTCGTGACATGTTCCATTTTCGCTGTTGCTGGCAAAGGAGAGTGTACGGAAGCCAGAAACGTCATGATTTCACGACAAGAAGGATGATGACATCAGCAAAATCCAGAAGCGTCACGATTTCACGACAAGAATGATGATGACATCAGCAAAGTCAGAAAGTGTCACGATTTCACAATAAGATGCAGGGAAAGCTTTCAAGAGCCAAAACGGTCGTGATTTCGCGACATGCTTAAGGATGACGTCAGCAAAAGTTCTAAGTGTCGTGATATCGCGACATGAATAGAGGGAAAGATTTCAAATCCAAAATGGTCACGATTTCACGACAGCAAGGGCATGAAGTGTACGGCTTCAAAAAGTGTCGTGATATCGCGACAGGTAACAGTTTGGCAGGTAAAACCCGTAGGAGCATGCAAGGTGACACGTGTCAAAAAAAGCATACAAAAAATCATGCAGCCTGTTACGTAAAAAGTAACTGATGTCAGATCGACAGTTACATGTTGACAGGTGTCGGACATGCATGGGAACAGATGTATATGCATGATTGAAAAGCGTTCAAAGTGTCGTATAGGCTGTATTGAAAAAGCATTCAAACGGTCGCAGTGCAACATTCGAACAACCAATTGAAAATGTATTCGAATAGCCGATTGAAAATGCATTAGAACAATCGATTAAAATAAATTTATTTGTAGCATTCGAAACATAAAATAGGAAGGATCGAAAAGCTTTCTAGAAGAAGGATGTGCAACATTCGAACAGTCATTTTTGGAAGGATTCGAACAGTCGCATTGGAAAGGATAAAAGTATTCGAACGACTCAAGAATGTAATCCGACTGCATGCAAGATTGAAACGCTATGGAAGACAAAGAGTTTCAATGAGAAAAAAAGATTATAAAAAGAACAATCGTGCAAAAAATAATGTTGCTGCTGTTAGAGAGAAATTGTTGTAAAAGGAGGGTTAGAAAAGAATCAAAAGAAAAATTAGCAGAGTCGTGAGAGTGTGCAGAGTTGGGTTAATTGCAGATCATTCAGGGTCGTGCATGAAGTGAAGACATTTTTATGTCATTCTAAATTGATCTTAATTGCAGTCCAAGTTGGTGCTTGGTACTAGGGGTTGGTGCTCCATCTGTTGCAACAGAAAATTACAAGGGTTGGTGCTCCTTCCAGTTGATGCTGGTAAAGTATTTGTAAAATTGATATTTTGCAAAGATTGGGTTTGGATTGGAGTCCAAGAATTCATTTTTTAGGAGTAGCCAAATTGGTGAACCTCGGCATATTGAGTGTTGTGGTGTGCTCTCTTGTTCAAGTTGTTTTTCCAGTTTTCAAGTTCTCTTTATTTCATATTAAATGTTGTAGATATTAAAATTAATAGCTACACTGATTCACCACCCCCTCTCAGTGGCATTGTGTGAACATCAATTGGTATCTGAGCCAAGTTCCTTGTTCAAGCTTAATCAGCTAAGGAGATCTTGGAAGAAACAATGGCAGGTAGTGAAGGATTCTCATCCAACAAGGCTCCCTTATTCGATGGAACAAATTACACTTTCTAGAAACTCAGGATGCAAACATATCTGAGTGCATTGGGATATGATATTTGGGATTCTATAGATAGTGGATACACAGCACCCACTACTCCTACATATACTGCTAAGAAGAAAAAATTTGAGAACAACTCCAAAGCTAAGAATGCCATAATGTGTGGGCTTGTTGACAGTGAACTGATAAGAGTCATGAGCTGTAAATCAGCAAAAGACATGTGGGATAAACTGAAAAGCATCCATGAAGGAGATAGCAAGATCAAGGAAGCCAAGCTGCAAACTCATCGAGCACAGTTCGAAGCACTGCAAATGAATGAAGATGAGAACATAGAGGCTTATATGCTGAGAGTCAACGGAATCATTAATGCAATCAGAGGACTTGGTGAAGAAATTGATGATGCAGTTGTTGTGAAAAAGGTTCTCAGAACACTACACAAAAGATTTAATTCCAAAGTTTCTACAATAGAAGAGGCAAAAGATCTAAACTACTTCAGCTTGGATGAGATGCATGGTTCCCTGACAGCATATGAAATGAGAATAGGACAAACCAAGTCTATAGATAGAGAAGTAGCTTTTAAAGCACACAAGAATATAAAAGCTGAACATGAATCTGAGGATGAAGAGATACTGGATGAAATATAAGTTAATTTTGTTCGGAAACTCACAAAGGGAAAAGGAAAATATAGAGGAAAGCTACCTTTTAAGTGCTTCAATTGTGGAGGAGTCGGTCATTTTGCAACCAAATGTCCAATGCAGGAGAAAACCAAAAATGGTGAAGGCTCACACCAAGAAAAAGGTGACTAGAAGAAGAAACAAAATTTCAGAAAGAACAACTTCAAGAAGAAAAGCTTCATATCCAAGAATGTCGAGCACTTCGAAGAAAGCTCAGATGAGGATTCTGAAGAAGAAAAAGGTGAAGCTCTGTTCATGGCACTTGAAGAGGAAAGAACATAAGAAAATCAGGAAGGTGATGAAAACTTTAAAGATGAGGCTGAAGTTTATCTGGAAGGAGAATTGCTTGTTGCACTTGAAGAGTTGAGTGTTGAAAGGAAAAAGAACAAAAAGTTTTCAAGAAAACTAGAAGATGCCACTGACATAATAAACAGTTTAAAAATACAGACAGAGGAATTCAAAAAAATGTCTGAAGTTCTTGATAAACAATTAACTATAAAGACAGTTGAATGCAGCAAGCTAGAGGAAGACATGGTTAAGTTAAGAATACAGTTAGAGGAGATGAATAGAAAATTGAACTATTTTCATAAGTTTGAAGAAAGTAATGCAAGGTTGGATAATTATCTAATTAAACAAGGGTTTAAGAAAGGTTTGGTGGACAGCAACTTATATGTCAAAATAGAGAAGGGCCATATTATTGTTCTTGTTGTTTATGTAGATGATATAATATTTGGCAGCAGCATGGATGAATACTGCAAAGACATATCAACTAAAATGAAGAAAGAATTTGAGATGTCTATGATTGGTGAACTTTCTTATTTTCTAGGACTGCAGGTCAATCAAAATGAAACAAGCATTTTTATTTCTCAGGTTAAATATGTAAAATAAATGCTAAAAAAGTTCACAATGGAAGACAGTAAACCGGTTAGCACTCCTATGACAACAGGCTGCAAGTTGATCAAGGATGATAAATCCCCAGATGTAGATCAAACAATGTACAGGTCTATGATTGGAAGCCTCGTTGTATTTAACGACCACTAGACCGAGATATATTACAAGCAGTATGCATGGTTGCAAGATTTCGGGCCAGTCCCAAAGAAAATCATGTAACAGCTGTAAAGAGGATCTTCGGATATCTCAAGGGCACTATGGATTATGGGTTGTGGTACCCAAAAGGTAAAGATTTCACTTTGATTGCATATTCTGATGTAGATTGGGCAGGATGTATTGATGACAAAAAGAGCACAAGTGGAGGAGCATTTTATCTTGGAGACAGGCTGGTAGCATGGCACAACAAGAAACAAGAATCAATATCTCTATCCACTGTAGAGGCAGAATACATTGCAGTAAAAACATGCTGTACTCAAATATTATGGATGAGACAAACATTGAAAGATCTTGGTATTCATTTCAAAGAGCCAATTTCAATTAAATGTGATAACACTAGTGCTATCAACATATCCAAGAATCCAGTAATGCATTCAAGAACCAAACATATTGCAATCCGATATCATTTCTTGAAGGATAAATTTGTAGAAGGAGAGGTTAAATTGGATTTTGTTCCAACTACAGAGCAAGTAGCTGATATATTCACAAAACCTTTGCCAAAGGAAGTATTTGAATACCTTCGAAAGAAGTTGGGAGTAGTCACACCACCCAAGCACTGACTAGCTATGGGAAACACATTCTCAGGGGGAGCATTCAAACTTTTTAAGTCTAAGAATGTTGTGCATAGACTCAGGGGGAGTCTGCAGCAGCCCTTTGGTATTATTGGCAAAGGGGGAGAAGAAATTAAGCAAGGTTGCAGTGTGTTGCCAACAATTCCAAAGGGGGAGATTGTTGAGCAAGGTGCAGCAAAAGAATTGCAAAAGTATTTTCATTGTTGTCAACACAGATAGATTGATGCAGTTGATGTAGTTCAAAGGTCAGTCAGATCAAGTGCAGTGAATTTCAAGAAAAACAGAGGTGACCCAGATTCAAAAATTGGCAGAAAAATACAAGGAAGAAAACTGTCGCGATATCGCGACATGTTTTCTGTCGCGATATCGCGACAAAACAGAAGAGAGAGAAAATGCAAGGAAGATTGTCGCGATTTCACGACATTGCCGAGGAGAGAGAAAATGCAAGGAAAATTGTCGCGATTTCGCGACATTGCCAAGGAGAGAGAAAATGCAAGGAAAATTGTCGCGATTTCACGACATAGCCGAGGAGAGAGAAAATGCAAGGAAAATTGTCGCGATTTCGCGACATTGCCAAGGAGAGAGAAAGTGAAAGGTAAACTGTCGTGATTTCGCGACATGCTGGCAGAGAGGGAAGAAAGGTGAAAAGATGTCGTGATTTCGTGACATAAATGGAGGAAAGGAGCTAGCAATGAAAAGTGTCACGATATCGCGACACGTCGGGTTTTCGTGACCCAAATAGGAGAGAGAATTCTTAGCAACAAAGGTGTAGCGATTTTGCTACATGTTGAAATGAATGGAAACAAAGGTGTAGCGATTTTGCTGCATGATGGAAATACATGGCACAAAGGTGTAGCGATTTCGCTACAAATAGAAAGTGCAGAAAACAAAGGTGTAGCGATTTCGCTACAAATAGAAAGTGCAGAAAACAAAGGTGTAGCGATTTTGCTACAAGTGAAAAGGCACAAACAAGAAGATGTAGCGATTTCGCTGCATGACAAAATGTATAAAAACAAAGGTGTAGCGATTTCGCTACCATTCAAAGTTGCAAAAATTAAAGATGTAACAAGTCAAAAGCACAAGGCACAAAGTTGTAGCGATTTCACTACTGCATGAAACAAAGAGTGTACGAAAGCAGTGAACGTCGCGATTTCACGACATGTTCCATTTTCGCTGGAGTCTGCAAGGAGAGTTGTACGGAAGAGCAAAGTGTCACGATTTCGTGACATGTTCCATTTTCACTGAAGTTTGCAAGGAGGATTGTACGGAAGCCCAAAGTGTTGCGATTTTGCGACATGTTCCATTTTCGCTGTTGCTGGAAAAGGAGAGTGTACGGAAGCCAGAACAGCGTTCGAAAGCGTTCAAAGTGTCGTATAGGCTGTATTGAAAAAGCATTTGAACGGCCATAGTGCAGCATTCGAACAGCCAATTGAAAATGCATTAGAACAGCCGATTAAAATAAATGTATTTGCAGCATTCGAAACATAAAATAGGAAGGATCGAAAAGCTTTCTAGAAGAAGGATGTGCAGCATTTGAACAGTCATTTTTGGAAGGATTCGAACAGCCACATTGGAAAGGAGAAAAGTATTCGAACGGCTCAAGAATGTAATCCGACTGCATGCAAGATTGAAACGCTATGGAAGACAAAGAGTTCCAATGAGAAAAATAGATTATAAAAAGGACAGTCGTGCAAAAAATAATGTTGCTGCTGTTAGAGAGAAATTGTTGTAAAAGGAGGGTTAGAAAAGAATCAAGAGAAAAATTAGCAGAGCCGTGAGAGTGTGCAGAGTTGGGTTAATTGCAGACCAGTCAGGGTCGTGCATGAAGTGAAGACATTTTTATGTCATTCTAAATTGATCAAAATTGCAGTCCAAGTTGGTGCTTGGTACTAGGGGTTGGTGCTCCATCTGTTGTAGTATAAAATTATAGGGGTTGGTGCTCCTTCCAGTTGATGCTGGTAAAGTATTTGTAAAATTGATATTTTGCAAAGACTGGATTTGGATTGGAGTCCAAGAAGTCATTTTTGAGGAGTAGCCAAATTGGTGAACCTCGATATATTGAGTGTTGTGGTGTGCTCTCTTGTTCAAGTTGTTTTTTCAATTTTCAAGTTCTCTTTATTTCATATTAAATGCTGTAGATATTAAAATTAATAGCTACACTGATTCACCCCCCCCTCTCAGTGGCATTGTGTGAACATCATACCTCAAATCTGATTATAAGCTTCCACAAAAGCTCACACAAATCTATCCTTAAGCTTTTACAAAATCTTCCACAACTCTATCTTTAAGTCCCCTCTAGGAATTACTCAAATCAACTCACAAGCTTTCACAAAATCTTGTTCAAATCAATTGCAAAACTTGCATATAAAAACTCAACTAAATATTTTACAAAAAACCTTTTTAATCACACAAAAAAGTTTCACTCAGAATCTTGTTTAAATTACAAAAACATATAGAGAATGGTTAGAGACTCAATATGTTGCATACTCACAAAACACTTAATGACTTTCAAACTCTCTTTCAAATCAATTTAGAATAAAGAACAATTTGTTTTACAGAACTTGAACTATCACTCCAATGCATTCAATCAATAATGCTTATCCAACTTTACTCAACCAATCACTCAATGAAACACAACTTGCTTACCAACCCTAAACAAGTGTTTCACAATGCTTCCAACAACTCACACTATGGAACTCAAATCTTAACTCAAGATGATTCAAACTTCACATAACAATGATACTCATGATCTTTCACAAATCCTAGCTTAAGATAGTTCTCAAATTCACATAACAATGATACTCATGATATTTTACAAACCCCAGTTCAAGATAGTTCTCAAATTCACATAACAATGATACTTAGGATCTTTCACAAACCTCAGTTCAATATAGTTCTCAATCTCACATAACAATGATACTCATGATCTTTCAACCTCCACATGTCATGCACATGAAAACCTACTCAACATTTCCAACAATGCTTATCAAACAATTTTTTTTACTCCTACTTTGCATTTCACATCATTCAATCCAACAATATTCCACTCATAAGGAATATGTGCCTATATATTTTTTTTTGATGAAGATTTGATCTCAAAACCTGTCTCAATCACAATCAACCTTTTTGCCAATATCAAAGTTAGATATAAAAAATGTTCATTCAAATATTTCCCTCAAAATTATTTCACCATACAAAAATATTAAATCTCAAATACACCAAAATTTTCTCCAAACTTTAAAAATAATTAGCAAAGATTTAATTAATTCACTTCCACAATAAATTCCTTTATGCACCATGTTTCTCCTCTCAAAATAATTAACACAATATAGATTTATTTCAAAATACAAGATATAATATTCCTTGCATACCGTACTACTCCTATCTCATAAATTCTACTCACCAAAATCAAAATAAAATATTTTAATTATATATTCCCTTATATCTCCCTCAACAACTCATAAACCACCTTTTAATTTCAACACTATGCAATTTTTGATTTATCAAAATTTATTTATCAAAACCTTGGAAAA
This sequence comes from Wollemia nobilis, assembly GCA_028583015.1. Lineage (NCBI taxonomy): Eukaryota > Viridiplantae > Streptophyta > Pinopsida > Araucariales > Araucariaceae > Wollemia > Wollemia nobilis. Next base: position 11,363 of record JAQPPZ010005514.1, on the reverse strand, counting down.
TTAGAAATATGATATGCATACCTTTTATTCTGCCCAACAAAAACTTCGACGAGATTTGATCACCCAACCTTACCTCACCAACCACCTTTGTGCAAATCACATCCATTGCTTGGGCTACGTGACCTCACAAAATAATAAGAGTGCATGAATATCCTTTAAACTTTATGCCTCATTTAACACGATGCAAACAAAAAATGTATTCCATTTGCAAAAAATTGATCGTGTGGATCGAACCCTCAACCTCGCGCTCAACCAACGCCTTAACGCAACCCTCGTCTGCCACCTAAGCTATCAAGCACTTCAAGATATGTTTGTCACTCTACTTCAATTTGAAACCTCATCTACCCACTAAACATTTTAACACATTAAAAGTTCTCTTTCTCTTTGGCGCACAAAACACTTAGACTTTTGGGCATAAATCGCATGGATAATTTTTATAAAACAAACTTGCCTCCTTTTATATTATAAGTTATGCACTCCTAACACGTCGGTGGTCTTTGGAAATTTGAATTTAATTCGAATTTAATTATTTAACCTTTTGGTGCCTTAATTAATTATTTAAATTTAAATTTTAACCTATGGTTAAAATATTTAAATTTAAATAAATTAAAAAAAATCTTCAAAATCTGCCAACTAGGTCTTTTTGAGAACATGTAATTTGATAATTCCTTGGCCCTCATTTTTCTTCAACTTAACCTATAACCCGGAATATTATAATATTATTATTTCCTTTTAAATTGCTTCTCTCTCCTTGGGTATTTAATATGTTTAGGTATTTTTAGGCGTATAATATTTAAAAATAAATATTCTATTCTATTCCTTTAAACCTCTTTATTGCCTTGTGGAAAAACCACCTGATGACATTAATGATAATGAAACCTAGACATCAACCTCTTGACATCAATGACAACAAATCTTACTCATATTTCAAATAATCTCACCTTTTGTCATTGATGGCAACCCATTTTACTTTTACTAATTCTTTTACCTTTTTCAATTCTGCTCCCCTTGAGAAGCTGCTCCTCCTGACTGAATGTTCTCCCCCTAACTCAAATATCTCCTCCTTTGAAATCAATGGTAAAGGGCCACCTTTGATACTTGGGGCTAAGAATGAGACTCTTATCTTAGCCCCTTCCCCACCTCCTCTCTTGATGTGATTAATTTTGGGGTGGGAGTATCTCTACTCCTAGAATATACTAATCTTTAACTTTGTACACATTCTTCCTCAACTGATCCTTATGATTTCTCTGAATGTTTGTGTTCATGCTTGTCTCTAGAAATTTTTCTCTACACAACTTGGCTATATGCCCAACATTATTGCACTTATAAAACTTAATGTTGTGATTCTTTGAAGGTGCAATTGTCTTGAAGTTTATCCTAGTGAAGCCATATCGATTCCTATAATGAATCCTAAAATTTACTACCTTATGACCAAACTGATTACAAGAGTAGCAATACCCTTGGAAGAGATGCGTGTTTCTAATATTTCCATATTCATATCTTTCATGTGTCCTGAACTATGTAGCCTTGTACCCAAACCTATGACATGAGAAGCAACATCCATTGAAGAATCCTTGCCTTGACTCCATTGATCTCTTAGTCTCTTCTACCTTGTGTTGTTTCCTGTTCCATATGTTTCTCATTTTTGCATTGTTCCTTTCCTTATTGAAATTTTTATTATCCAAATCATCCTCAAAAGTATCACACTCTCTTACACTCTCTTCTTTTGAAGCTTATTCTTCTTTGAAGCTTGAGATTTAATTCTCTCCTTATTCTATATATTCTTCTTCAAAACCAAGTCTTGTTTTGTTTTATGAAGATATTTGTACCTTGATAATCTTATCCAAGTTATTTGAGCTTCTCCCAAACCTGTGTAGCTTGTATTTAGATTATTTTACCAATATTGGATTCAGTAGTATTGGCAACCTTATGGCATTAACTTAGAGAATATCTAAAATTTATCAAAGGGGTTTTTTCTTTTTCGCTTTGTTGATGCTCAACATGCACAAAAGGCTTTTAGTCAGAGTACCTGGTATGCCCAAAGATATTTTCTTATCTTTCAATAGTGTTCTAGAGATTTCTCTATCAATGATGAGGCTTCTATGGAAGTGCCTATTTGGGTTGAGTTCCAATGGTATTTCGATAGCCCTTTGTCTATTCTTGCAAAGTATTGCTTCCACCATTGGGAAGGTGGTTTTCTTAAAACCAAATAAATTCTATAATGTTTGCCCTAACAGGTGTGTGTGTGTCAAAGTCAATATTTCCAAGGACCTTACTAAGTCTATTGACCTAAATATTGGTGATAAGGGTTTTACACAGTGTGTTGTGTACATTAATTTTCCCAACACCTATTACCATTGTCAATAAGCAGTGCACAAAATTAAATATTATCCACTTATGGATGATAATTTCAAACATGCAATGTTGTTGTTCCTCCCATTGCTCCAACAGTTCTAGCTATAGGAGCCAAGAACACTCCACATAAATGGACTACAGTGACAAACAGGAAAAACTATCCACCTAAGTAGTTGGTGTTATAGGGAGGTTCTAGTTCCAACCCTCTGATACAACAACCTTCATCACCACGCATGCCAAACCTTCTAGCTCCAACTGCTCCAGTAAAACTGTCTCCCTTGATACTGGAGGGTCTCCTTCTATACCTTCTTCAGATGGAATTTCACCACCTCTAGTATCTTCTTCACCTGATGATATTGCTCCTTCCATTATTAAGAAAGTGTTACTAGAGGATGTGTCATTCTCCAGGTCCCATAATTCACGTTGTCTGGCACATGAGGGGTTACATCAAAAAATGATATGGTAGACTAAATTTCTTAGGAAAAATCATGAATGATTTCTAAATAGTTTGTACAATTCCCTAGGAGAGTTGGGAGATTCTAAATATGTTTTCAAGGGAATGAACCTTGATTGTCTACAATGATTTTTTTTCCTAGAATGTGAGAGGATTGGTGGATCCAACCTAAAAATATCAGGTCTGTAGAGAGATTCATAATGTTGTTTTCTTGCATGGTAGTTTGGATATTTTTTGTTTGCAATAATTTAAGGTTTTTAACTTCATTTTGGATAGTACTTGTACCTTTTTATGGTCGACAAGTAAGTTTTTTTGTTCCCATAATACTCCTGGTAGAGGAGGATCTATCACTTTCATTTATCCTAGATGGCATTCTCATCTTGTCACATGGGGGTGGACCCCTCATATCAAGTAGTTTGGACTCTTTTTGAATTTGGTGGTATCCTTTTTGGTTTGATTAATGTATATGATTCTAATAATACACTAAAAAGGTGTGCTTTATGGTGATGGCTTGTTCTTTTCCTGCTTGAAGTGATTTGGGTGGTGTGTGGTGATTTCAATATGGTGGAGAAACCAATTGACAAACTTGTCTTTCTCTCTATGTGTTGGAATATTGGTGAGTGGGAAGCATGTTTTTTTTTTAAATAAGCTTGGATTGAGTGACCCTAATTCCTGCTTTATACCCTCTAATTTTCTTGAGTCTATGTGGTAAACCTGGTCCAACTTTAAAGTTGTAAATGCCCATATTTTGAAGTGTCTTGATAGAGCTATGCTATATGAACATTCTCATATTCATTTCCATCGCTTGCCAGCCTCTCTACATTTTGTTTAAATTGTTCCTGATACCACCCTTTCTAATCATGCTCCCATTATGTTTTCCATCTCTTGTTCTCCACCTCCACCTCATGAGTTCAAGTCTTAATTTTATCTGAATGTTTCTATTTGAAACATCAAGCTATGTATACTTATATTCATAGGATTTGGAATCTAGTTTCTAAACCAATCGTAATTCATGGTAGAATTTCCTGGTGGAATGAAGCTATCTCCAGAACAATTGTTCTTCTCAGGAATTTAGGAGTTGAAGTTGCCAAGTGAAGATGAATCTCTAATGCAACCCTTAAATCTGAACTGGCTCATGCTTCTATCATACTAGAAGTGAGCCCTCTAAGATCTATTATTCAATCCCAAGTTGTAAGTCTTAGTCATGATATTAAAAAATTGAGCTTTATGAATCAAGGGGAGATCAACTTTGTGCTCGACTTCACTGGCTGAAAATTGACGATAAGGTTTCAAAAGAATATTTTCAAAAAATAATGCCCTTGAGACAATCCATTCAATTCAATTTTATTTAGGATGCAGGGGTTTTTTTAAATTTGCTTCCTAATATTATTAAATTTTTGGTCAAGCATTATCAATTTTTTTTTGCTTCTTAGGATTTAACCGCTAAACGATAGACTACAATTCAAGCTTGTTGTGTGGTTGTTCCTGAAAATATTTTAGCTCTTCAAAAGGAATATTGTGAGCGTACTTTGTCATTGGATGATATTTTTGAAGCTTTATCCAGGATGGCCAATGATAAAGCTCCACGATTCGATAGATTTCCTTGTGAATTTTATAAGGACTATTGGAACATGGTTGGCCCAGATTTACTGTATGTTTATCAAGAAGCAATAGCTTTTGGCTCTTTAGGTTATATAATTAATAAGGGTAGTATTAAATTCATCCCTAAGTAGGGGAACCCAGAAGTGCTCACCAACTAGAGGCATATTACTTTACTCAATGTGAGTTACAAAATTATTGCTAAGGATTTGGCCTTATGCCTTAGACCTATGTTGCCACTTATTATTCATCCTGAGCAAACTGGGTTTGTGTAGAGCAGATATATTTTAGATAATATAATTGCTATTTTGGAGGGCATGGAATGGGCTAAATCCACTCAAAAAAATACTATTTTCATCAAGATTGATTTTAAGAAAGCCTATGATAGGATTGAATGGAATTTCATCCTTACCATGCTTCAAGCTCTTGGTTTTGGGCAACATTTATTGAGCTCGATTAGTATACTTTTTTTGTGGATGCTTTAGTTGTGTTTACTTTGAACAATTGTCAATCTGAATCAATTGTATTGTTTAGATATGTCAGACAGGGTTGTCCTTTGGCTCCTCTTTTCATATTAGTAGTTGAAGCTTTTGGATACTATTGTGGCTAATCCACAACACACCCCAAAATTGGGGGCCCACCTTTTTGCATGCTTTCAAATATGAAAACAGTGACCCAGATGCTAAGAAAATCAAAGAAAAAGGCAAAAAAATTTCACTAAGAAAAAAAGTTGTCGCGATATCGTGACATGTCACTCTGTCGCGGCCGAAAGTCGTCGTGATATCGCGACATGTCGCTCCGTCACTGCGGAAAATGAAAAGGTGTAGCGAAATCGCAACATGTTGCTCCGTCGCTGCGAAAAATGAAAAAGTGTAACGAAATCGTGACATGTTGCTCCGTCACTATGGAAAATGAAGAGGTGTAGCGAAATCGCGACATGTTGCTCCGTCGCTGCGGGAAATGAAAAAGGGTAGCAAAATCGTGACATGTTGCTCCATCACAGCCCAGAGAGGAGAGAGAAAGGTGAAGCAAAAAAGCGTAGCGAAATCACGACATGTCACAAAATCGTGGTCAACATAGTCAATAGCAGCATGTGGGCAGAACTGTCATGAAATCGTGACGTGTTTGATTTTCGCGGCTTGCAAACGGGCATAAGGCATGAAGTATAAAATGGTCACGAAATCGCAACGAAAATTGAGCCAAAGGGCATAAGTTGAAAGGCGTCGTGAAATTGCGACGAGTCGCGTTTTCATGGTGCGGGTGGATAAAAAAGCCTAAGTAGTAAAATGGTAGCGATTTCGTGCAACTTTTGGGAAAACATTCCAGCCAGAAAATGGTCGTGAAATCGCGACAGATTGCGGCGAGAGGGCCCGAAGGAGAAAATGGTCGCAAAATCACGACAGATTATGGCAAGAGCATCTGAAGGAGAAAATGGTTGTGATTTCATGACAGGTTGCGGCCGAAGCATACAGAGATAAGAAACGTCATGATTTTGCGATAGGTTGCATTGGCAAGGCTGATGGCAGGAAAATGTCACGATATCGCGACATGTCACATTTTTGTGATGAAAGCCAGGAAGTAAAGCGGCATGCATAAAAATGTCATGATTCACATGGGGCCATTACAAAACATACAGAAAGCACTAAAAACATGGCAGAAAGGCATGAGGGTCATGGTAACTCTTAAGATCGACAGTTACATTTAGCAAAGAAGACCAAATGTTTCAGGTTCGAGCGAAAGGTCAAAGCATCAAAGAAGCGAGAAAATGAAACAAAGCATTATGGGAAATGAAACGAAGCGTCGCAGAGGGAAACCAAGAGCTGCAGCAAAAAGTTTAAAAGCAGAAGCGAATGTAGATACAGGGGCTGGAAATTGTAAACAGAAAGCATTATTTTTATTGAATAAAGAAGTTATTTGGCAGGAGTAACTTTTGTGTGTGAAACCAAAAGGAGATTGAAGGCTAAGACTATCGTTATTTCGTATATCTTTCCTTTGCATTATTTTGTTTTGTATCTATTCGTTTACACCATAATGTGGGTTGCGATAGGTGAATGATAGAATGATGCAAATTATTTATTTCCTTAGAGTCTAGCATCTGATTTGATTTGACTGTGTTTTATTACAGGTCTGTTAGGTCAGGTTGTTTTAGATCTTCATCTCATAACTTGGGGTTTTGCAGGGAGGAGATTGCTAACCAGATTAACGTCCTTCTTCGGTTTTTCCAACTGATTCGCATAAGAGCATTTCTATTTTAGTTTCTGATATATTTTTAATCTCATTTGAAAATCTGAGTTTCGGATTCTGGTACATCCCAGAATACTCTGCGGATGTTTACTAACACCAAAAGCTAATGTAGAAATAGCAGAACAGTTAAACAAAAGATAAAATGAACCAGTTAACAGTAAAATGAATTGCACACTAAAGACACGGAGCTTAAAACAAAGTGGCCTATACCACGCACTTTCTCATTTGAAATATTTTTAAAGTAAAAGATAAAAAAGGCCACTAACTTATTTTCGGGTTGGTTTTCATTAATTTCAAGAGCATAAAAAGGATTTTTCTTTCTTTTTTTACATGGTTGGTTATTTTAACAAATTAGGGTTACAAAGTTTGCTATGAATCATCAAAGGCCCCTTGTTAACAGTTACTTGCAAGATTTAAGCTATTCTAGGATACATTCATTTATTTGCATTAAGTCAAAATTGGTTATATGCATATAAAGGTTTGTTCACAAGAAGCTTGGAGAAATTAAAAATAATATATTTCTTTGCAAGAAAGAGTCTTCGGGTTTGAGACTCCAGTTGTGTGTTCATTTTGTAATAGGACAAAATATTCACTCAACATTTTGGCGCTAGAAGGAGGGCCTTCTTTATTGCTTTGTGATTATGATTTGTTCTAACAATTAACGTGGGTAGTTTTGTTTCCACCTATTGTTCTTGCAGGTATAACATTTTGATACTGTAAGTTGAGAGAAGTCTTTTGAGTTCTAGGGTTTTCAAGCTAGCCCAACTTGAGTACATAGCTACTAGGTCCAAAACCACAGGGGAAACTATTTTCCAAAGCCTTTCTCCCAATGCTAGGAGGCCGAAAAACAAAACATTAGAGATCTGTTGTGGCTGATCCACAACACACCCCAAAATTGGGGGCCCACATTTTTGTAGGATTGCAGAGAAAATCTTAGTGACCCAGATACTAAAAATGAAGAAAAGAGGCAAAAAAATGCACAAGTGTTGAAAGTGTCACGAAATCGTGACATGTCGCGAAATCGTGACCTGTCGCGCCATCGCTGCCAAAAATAGAAAAACGTCGCGATATCGCGACATGTCACTGCCAGAATGAAAAAGTGTCACGAAATCACGACATGTTGCTCCGTCGCAGCCCGAAAGAGGAGAGAGAAAGGCAAATGGAAAGGTGTAGCGATATCGTGACGCGTCGCAAAATCATGGGTCAAACTGGTCAAACGAAACAAATCGGAAAAACGTCGCGATATCGCGACAGATTGAAGCCAAAGAGGTGCCGAGTGAAAAATGTCATGAAATCACGACAAATTGCAGGGGGAACCCATGAAACGAGAAATCATCACGATATCGCAACATGTCGCATTTTCGTGACTCCAAACAGCCAAAGGCGTACGAAACAAAAGTGGTAGCGATTTCACGATAGAACGAGGCAAAGAGGTCCAAGGTAAAAAAACGTAGTGATATTATGACAGAAACGAGCCCAGTTGTACGGAACAGAAAGGCATAGCGAAATCATGACAAAAATCAAAAAAAGGCATGATGAAGAGAAAATGGTCGCGAAATCGTGACAGGTTGCGGCGAGAAGGCCCGGAACAGAAAAAGGTCACGAAATCGCGACAACATGCAGCGAAGAAGCAAGAAGCGAGAAGCATAGCGATTTCACTACAGGTTACAGCTGAGAATTTACGAAAGCAAAAATGGTCATGAAATCACGACAAAAACGAGTGAAAGGGTCCGAAAGTGGAAGGCGTCACGAAATCACGACAAGTTGTAGCAAGGTAGTCCGAAAGTGAAAATTGTCGCGATTTCGCAACAAAAAACAGCCAAAGGGTACGAAATAGGAAAGCGTCGCGATTTCGTGACATGTCGCGATTTCGTGACATGTCACATTTTCGTTGGGCAAGAAGGCAAGGAGGCTGCTGATAGAAAAGCATCACGATTTCATGACATGTCGCATTTTCACGGTCGAGAAGGTGAACAGGCTATATGCTATTTTTGTCATGATTTTCATAGGAAGATGTTACAGAAGGCGCAGAAGGCGTGAGACACGTGGTGTACAGGTGTCAAAGCTACAGAGGCGTTATATGCAACGATAGATTTTGAACGTTTCAGAATCGAACATGGAACAAAAGCATCAAAAAGGCAAGAATTTGAAAGGTCACATGCTGGAAGGTGAAACAAAGCGACACAGGGAGAACCGAAGAGACGTTTCAGTTAGTATAAAATCTAAAGCACGGATTGATATGGGGGTTGGAAATTGCTGCTTGTAGAGTTGCAGAGACAAGGGCTTCATGCCATTTTGGGCCTACACTTGGGCAATTTCCTTCATTTGTTCTAGATTTGTAAAACCTGGAACATTCTGTAATTGTAATTGATACATCATTTTAATGCAGAAATACAGAGAGTTGGCATTTCATTGATGAGAAAGGAGTCATTTTTGCATGCATGATTCAATGTGTTATCTTTCCCTTTCAGATTTCTAGGCTTATAGGTGAAGTTGAATGCAAGTGTTCTTGGTTGCTTCATGCGAATGCCTAAATCTGAAACTACAGTAGAAACCCTAGAAACCCACACCTAGCTTATCTGAATTGTGCGAATTAGGTTCAGTAGGTTGGGTTGCATGCAGAAACCTCAGTCTTCAGTTTTATCAATCAAGATGGCAGTACTCTGGACATAGCTTAGTTGCATATTCATTTGCATTTTTTTTTATTTTTAAACCCGTATTTATTTTTTGTATTTTAATTATAGTCATTTAAATAAATAATTGAAAACCCATCAAAGCTCAGAGTCCATTGCAAACCCAAATTAAAGTGAACTACAGTGCCCCTTGTTAACATCCACTTGCAACCCTAAGGTATTCCCTGCATTTATAGTGAGCAGCATCATTGATGTTTTAGAATCAACATAAGAGGAACCTTGGAGAAATTACTTTCTTTGCAAGCAGAGGATTTTGGGACTTAGATCCTACCGAAGAGTGTGATTTCACAATTGGGTGAAAACACCACTCAACAGATTGGCACTAGAAGGAGGGCCCGAATCGGTTTACTTTATTTTGGTTTTCATACATGAATAATATCTTTTGATTTAATTTTGAAATATTTTCTTAAAGCTCACAAACAACTAAACTGTATCTTTTGCTTTCTTTTGTTGCAGGTTTTCATTGAAATAATTGAGGGTTTCATCAGGCAGGCTAGACCCACCGCGTTGTATTGCGACCAGGTCCCAAACAACCGGAGAAACCATTTTTCATGACCTTACTGGTACTCCCAAGAATAAAACCAAGCAAGTCGTAAGCTCACCAGTCACAAAAGACCTATTTTCTCCAGGAACATCGAGTGGACCTATGCCCGTAATATCAATTGCCACTAGTGTTCCTATTGTCAGTAATATTTCTACTGCTATTATAGGTTTGTCTTCATCAATTTTGAGTCAAATGGGTCAAGCTACAACAGCTCCTTGGTATGGAGCTAATAATACTCCTTTGAATATTGCTGGGGATATCCATGAAATCCCCAAGAACATTGAAATATTTTTGCCTAAATACAAACCAGATGGCCTAAGAACATCAGAAGAACATATCCAAGCCTATAGGGATGTTTTAATTAGGCTGCAAGTTCAATATGAAGATGTGGCCTGCAGACTTTTCCCCATGAGCTTAGATCCAATAGCATATGAATGGTATATATGCTTGCCTACTGGTTCAATTACTTCTTGGACACAAATGGAAAACACCTTTGTTAATAAATTTAGGTCACCCTTGGATCCCACAACTATTTACAATCAATTTATTACATGCAAAAGGGGCCAAGGGGAACCGATCAGAATGTTTAATCAGAGATTCCAAAAGTGTTATAACAGAGCAGTTTGGCATTTTGCCATCGATCCTGCAGTGGCTTTACAGATATATTTTGGGGCATTGGACCCCATGACAGCCATGTTTGCAAGACACAATCCTCAGGTCACCACGCTGGCTTTAGCCTATAATGAAGCCATGACTATCGAGTAGCAAATGACACCACAAGGCTATGGGTTTACCCAGATGCCTATGATGGGACAATATGCTCCATATGGTCAAGCTCCCTTGGCAAATCAGCTCATGGCACCATAAATGCCAAGCATGAATGCCTTCCCATATTAGCATCTGTATCCACCAACATCGGCATATGCACCCATTCCAATCCAACCAATCACATCCATTCCATCTGTCCTTGCATTTTTGTAGAACAGTTAATCAACTATGCAAGGAACTAGCCAAGTCAATCCTCAAGCCATAGTTCCTTTTCCAAATCCAACCTCGATTCAAAGTGTCAATCCATACAGGAATAAAATTCCTCAGCACCCGACCCAAGTTTTGAATCAAGACCCCATCAATTATGTGAATCCAACGGGGGTTAACAACAATATGATTCCACCGAAGGAGATTTATTCAGAAGTCGAAGAGCTCAAGAAATTAGTTCATAAACTTAGCAATGACAGGGTTCAACAATAGAAGTATGAGTCCCATGCCCCTCACCCAAATCAAAATTTTAACAATAGAGGGAGGCACTGGAACACCAAGCCAAACAATGGGGGAGTTCCCGCTCCCATTGCTAATCAACTAGATACTTCTACAGAACCTAGTCAATCCAATTCCCTTTTGAATATTTCAGATTTGGCATGGGAAAGGGGGTGTAGGTTGCACAACACAAAAGAACACAATGAGAGAAATTGTCCTC